>CM055960.1:46442997-46487709 GCA_029490685.1 Schizonepeta tenuifolia
AAACACACAAATTAAGTGTAGTATTATAGAATAGAGATATCAATTCCAAAACACAACCAACAATAACTTCATAGATCAAATGTAGTAACCAGAAGCTTCAGAAACTCATAATCTAATAATCCCATAATTTCCACAACACAACCAACAACAACAATCATATGCGGCAATCACAGAGGCTCAACCTCAAGAATTAGAATTATAAATTAATCATCTTAGACATCATTAAGGCATCAATTGAGGCATCAATAAGGTACTGTGTTTAAAATAAGAACACAATCACCTGGTTCAAGAAGCCTCAGCACTGCAGGGAAAAATTGCCTGAGCCACAAAAGATAATCCCTTTCATCACTCCACAGGCTACGAACAGCAGATGCATGTTTAGCAACATAGATGTCGGTGTCGAAGGCAACAAACCATTGCTCCGGTGGTGTATCCGGTACAAACATCTCCAATGGTGTCTCCGGCACCACCGTTTCATCATGAGCAGGAGAAGTCGTCGTGATGATTGAATCAGAGAAGTCGATTGTAGACTCTGATTCCATCACCATTTGCGACCAAATTCTGACTCCACCTTTTCAGATCCGGTGGAAGTTGAATCCGATAAATTAAAATGAATTGGTTCCGACTACAGAGCCACACTAGAATCACCCATAACAGAGAGAAAATTGAAGGTAGGTTTTTGCGGAGAAGACAATGAAGAAATTGGGGAAATTCTGAGGGTAGGGTCACGACATGATTTTTGGGCTGGGGAGGGGGCTGATGATTTGGGCTTTGGGTAGGTTAGTTTTATTAGGATTAGTATTAAGAATTAATGGGTTTTTTTAATGTAAAGTGAGTTTGCCTAATTTTTTTTTGTGGGCCCAATGATGGCAATTCAGTAAATAAATGATAAAGTGAAGGGTAAATGTTAAGTAAAATTTTATTAAAAATGGAGTATGCATCTTTTTCGTGGACAACCTAAAATGATAGTGTGCATTTTTTTCGTGGATAGAGGGAGTATAAAATAAAGAATGAAAAATACAGAGTTATGGTGTAATTAAATATAGATAATTTGAATTTCGATCTTCTAGCAAAACTTTACACATCAATTTCATCCAAACTAATAATATGTCAAGACATGCTTCCTCCTAGTATTGGATATATTTATTTGGAAAACTGTGTTGGAAATAAATTCTAGTAAGTAGTACTAGTAAAATTTATATAATAGAGTTAAAAAAGGCTAAATTACAAAAAATACTCCACCTTTTAACAAATTCTCGTTTAAATCCCCACATTTTTTAATTGTTGCAAAAAAATTCCTCACCTTTCATTGTTTCTCAATCGCATCCCTCCGGCCGTTTTTCCCAATTTTGTTGCTGATGTGGAAGGCGGAAAATCTTGCATGGAAAATCGGCGGCAAAAATGAAACGACGCAGTTTAAGTAAGGTCAAAACATTTTCGTTTTGCTGCAAACATACACTTATATTTAGGATCTAGACATCGTACAAAAATCGAAGTTCAATTTTTGGGGTTTTGTCCTCTTTCCCTCTTCACCCCTTTGTATATTTCACGTTTCAATAGTTCATGGCTTCTTCGTCTTCGCACACGGGCTCAATGAATACATCGAATTCCGAACCTCAGAGGCTTTGCAAAGGTAGAAATCGTGCGGTAATGAAGCCCTCGAACTCTGTGGATAACCCGAAGATAATGAACAATGTCTAGACCCTAAATATAAGTGTTTGTTTGCAGCAAAACGACGATGTTTGGCCTTACTTAAACTACGTGGTTTCATTCTTGCCGCCGATTTGCCATGTAAGATTTACCGCCTTCTACATCAGCAATAAAATTGGGGAAAACGATTGAATGGATCATTGAGAAAGAATGAAAGGTGAGGATTTTTTTTTTGCAAAAATTAAAAAGTGGGGATTTAAATGAGAATTTGATAAAAGGTGGGGTATTTTTTTGCAATTTAGCCTATAAAAAATAGGGTAAATAGCCTCTAAGTTTCCAAACTTTTGTCATTCTCTTATTTTGCAATCCAGAAAAAAATCTGCCTCAGAATATCCAAACTTTTAGATCCGTCTGATTTTGCAACCCAGTCCAATTTCCCCAAATATGTGATGACATGATGACTTGAAAAATCCATAGCGCAATTTCTTTCGGCTAACAAAACGCTTCCTTCTATCCTACATGAACAACGCCATTTTGCAACTATAGTTATTTAAAAAAAAATTATATTCCCCTATCTCTATCTCCCCTCTCTACCCTTTCTATAGTAATAGCCTCACACCACCACCGTCCATCATTACCACCGGTGGCCGCCACCACCACTATAAGCGCTGACCACAGTCCTCGGTAGCACAATGGCAAAAACCAATTTAATTGAGGGTTTGAACTTAAAAATATGAACGCAGGCAGATATGGCCGATTTCGAACTTGCCAACGTCAGATTTAATTTGTGAAAAATCTTTGAGGCTCTGTTGGATTTAAATCCTGGATTCTTTTTTAAATTTTAAGATTTTCCTCCTTTTGCTTTGAGGGTTAATATTTTCCTCTTTTTTGCTTTGTATTAACTTAATATAAAAATTAATGTTGTTTTAATACCACTTAAGTTATTAGTTTTCTACGTAGGCGATATCTCAAATTTAATTTCGCCGGAAACCGACGTTAGTTACAAAATCAGATGAAATTAAAAATTTGAATATTTTGAGGCAGATTTTTTTTGTGAGTTATAAAATGAGAGAATGACAATAGTTTGGAAATTTAGAGGCCATTTACCCTCAAAAATATAATGTGCGTGATTATTTTATATGAAGTCCAATCAAAATGGTTTACTAACGTTTAATTCAGACTAGAAAAAATATCATATAATCATGGGAATAGTGCTCGGACTATGAGAATATATAGTAATTTTGCAGAGTGGCGTAATTGAACTTGAGATTGCCCGACGGTTTTTATCTATACAAGAAATTGAAAAGAAAAAGTTTCAAAAGTTAGAATGAATTAAGCTCGTTCAAATTCAACACTAAATGAGTATAGAGCTTTGTTGATGTTAATATGTCTGACTTACATAATAGTTGATTAAGTTCATTTTAATATTATTATATTATTTTGTCTTTCTTTTATTTGTATGTTTTGCAGGTGTTAAAATGAAGGAATGTAGGTAGAGATATACTTGGAGACAAGTCAATTGTAGTGGAGTCATGGAGATAAGGTCCTTATGAATGGATAACATGGAGATCATGGGTGACTATGTGGATATATTGAAGTGGAGTACAAGCCTCATGATTTAGTATAAATAGAGATCAGATCCATGTAGATTAGTGCGTTGAAAATATATATTTTCGTAGAGTTTTAGAGTAATTTTCGTAAAACTGTAGCAACTTTAATCACAATTTTCTATGAAAGAAGTGATAAAGTGTACTAGTTTTCGTGACTTTGTTTACTCGGAGTGTTTTTGTTGTTCACATACCATTAGTGAATACTTTTTCTTGAGACACTTAACGAGATTATTAATTTATAATCTCATGAAATTTTACATCCATTGTGTTTTTTTATTTTTCCATTGCTATCAATTCAAAGTTGTCGGAGCTTGACTTGTGCGTGGTGGTAGAACGACGTCTATTCGTGCTTTTAATTTAAATATATCTTCTTTTTCAATGTGTTTTTAACGACTTGAATCGAAATGATATCTCTTTTACATAGCAAAATTATCGGTAATATCTCTTAATTTTTTAAATATATTATTTAAATATATAGCACAGATTTAATAATCTTAATATTGAAACAACTTTATGCTACCAACATGTCATTTTTCAGACAATGTTTTCTCATCTCGTAAATAATTTGAATTACATTTGATTGTACAATTTTCGTTAAGCAATGTCATTTTGGATTGATAAAGTTATAGATTAGTGAAAAAGAAATATAAGAGAAAATTTGATTTACATGAATAAAGTTAATTTATAAAAGCACATAGTTTTCTACCAGAATTCATATTAAAATATAGAAAAGTATTGAATTCTTTGAAATATTTCTATATTATACAAAAAATAAACTTAACAGTGTATTATATGTATGCATTTAAAGAATAAGAAAATGTTAAAAAATCTTGCACAACTTTGTATTTAAAATACGTAATCCAAATCCCCCTTAAAAAGAAAAAAATAAATAAAATTGAGGAAAGAGACAAGATAAGAAATAAGCAAAAGTGGGCCAATTATTAAAATATTTCAAATGAATCAATCCCACTTTTCACATGTATAGACCACGCGCCTCATTACATATTCCGCTGCAAATCTCTCAATGCAATCCCACGCGCCTCCTTATAACTCCATCTGCAACTCAATTTCTCGAGAAATTCCATGCTAGGTCGAGTGTAGAAAGGTCGAGCCGCTCGATGGATGCCATGTGTATATATCACTACCTTTATGTGTAAGGATATAAATTTACATAATATGGGACATGATTTAAAATATAATTCAAGTCCTATATGTAACTCTATGACTGATAAATTTAGGGTTTGCAAGAGTAGCTAAAAATAACAGTAATACGTGGACACAAGTATTTACGTGGTTCGATCAATGAGATCTACGTCCACGGGAGAGAGTATCTAGCTTTTATTATATTTGAGAGTACAATGAATCTTTGATCGTCTAATCTATCAACTATATATATGCCTTGAATCGACCCCTAATCCTCCTAGGATTCCTTATACATATCTTGTTTCCTTATACACATCCAAATCTCCCTCATAATCGGATTCCTTCTTATCCAAGGTAGGGCTTCATTACTTGGTCTTCAAGACAGGTAGTAGTTTCGTCTGGGCCGAGCTTAATATATAGGCTCAATTAGATTGGGCCTTAGGTCAGGCCCAAGATGAGGCCGGTCCTATCACATCCCCCCCCCCCCCCCCCCCAAAAGAGAGGAAAGAAGACATGTAGATGTAGACGGTCAGGTCGAATTTCCGAGGTGAATAATCGTGAAAATCACCTTTGTTACGGGCTGAATCAACGAGCTCATCATCCGAGCTCAATTTGGAAGTAGATAAAAATCGAGATAAGAAATCAACCGCCTGGTTCTGTTCTCAGATTGCCAAGTAAATAGGGCCCATATTCATCCGAATTCGAGAGGAGGGAAAATTGGTGGGCTTTTTTGAAAACTTTTTAGAGACAGTTCGAATACCAAAAAAAGCTGCCACGTTCACATGTGTGCAATGTGGAACGGCTGGATTTAAACTTGATTATGGGGTTTGATACAACTCCTTCATATCACGCCATTTCACATCCGCAATCATATCAAAAGGATCCCTTGTCCGGAAAATCCTCTTTCCCTCCATTCCTTGTTCCAGAAATTCCCGACTAATCGTACCGCCGTGCTGCCGGTTTTCCCACCGTTGGGTCTTTTGTTCACAACCGCAAACCGCTCACCTGACCATTTATCTCGATTTAACAAGTAAGTATGGCTTCCCCCACTCGCAATTCTCAGTCTAGTAGGGGTAGTGAATCTCCTCCGGCTGGTTCTGCCGATAGAAGAGTCGATTTTATCATTTTTTCACTAGGATCCCCCCCTTCTTTCTGTTGAAACTTTAATTGTGCCCCGATGCGTAGAGGGGAAAGTAGCCGAATATTCCTCAATTTTAGACGAGTCTAGGATAAAATTCCTTGCCCGGTCATATAATTTCCCCCTAAATGTCGAACTGATAGAACCTCGTCTGGAGGATAGGGCGTGCTCGCCCCCAATGGGGTTTGTGACCATTTACGAGGATAGTCTTCACTCCGGTCTTCGTCTGCCCCTCCCTGCGCCATTCGCCGAGCTTCAAAGGAAGCTCGGTTTAGCTTTGGGGCAGATAACACCAAATGCTTTTAGGCAATTTACTGACTTAGGCGTGGCAGCTATCCGTCACAATTACCAATTATCTGCCGAGCTCATTCACGAGCTCTTCGTCTTCAAAACAACGGCGGACTGGTACTATGCCACTGCCCGTACTGGGTTCAAAGGGAGAACTCAAAATAAGGTAGAGAAATGGCATACGAAATTCTTCTTTTGCCGACACGATAGCTTAGTCGACCTGATGTGGAGGGTGAGCAAGCCTCGTGTGTGGGTGAGAGATGAAGTGAATAAGGACCTGGAGACCATTGCTAGGTTGATGGTGAGTTATGGCCCCTTCGAGGAGAGTTACGGCGAGGATTCTCTAGCTGAGGCGGGGTCTCACCCGTTTGAGCCCCAAAGGATGGTGGATCCTGCAACGGGTGAGACCCCGCTAGTGCTATTAGGATTATTTCTTTTGCTTATTTGTCATCCTAACCCTTTTCTTGCCGTGCATTTTGCAGTGCTGTTTGGGAAGAAGAAAGGGCCGACAGCTAAGGTCGCAGCTCGAGGGGGCAAAAGACCGAGGTCGTCAGGTCGATCTGCTTCCTCATCTGACCAGGGTCAGCCCGGAGACCCTTCTAACCAGGGTCAGCAGCTCGAGCTGACAAGGCCTTCTGCCACAGACTTCCGCTCTCCTACTGCCAGTCCACCTCACAAACTATTTAAGCCCGTGGATGTTGTCGACATCTCGGGCGGTGAGGTGAGTCAGGCGGTTCCTCCAGTCAAGCTAGAGGATCTCCCTTTTTCCGAGGTCAGGATTCACTGTTTTTGTTGCATAGCCCTTCTGTAGTTCTTTCTTATGTTTCCTAACTCCGTTCCTTCTTGCAGAGCATCGGTAGGGTTATGAGATGGCTCGAGAATGGCGTCGAGCAGATGTCGGCTATGCATGAGGACGAGAAGAATCGCTACTCAGATAAGCTGACCTCGACTACGGCCAGGCTGGAGAAGGCTAAGGAGGAGTTGGCCAAGGCCAAGGACGAGGTGATGACGGTTAAGTCCGAGCTGTCTGTTCAGCTCGCGAAGACCGCTGATGCCGAGATGGAGGCCAAGAAAGCCCGGGATAGCGTGAAAAGGTTGGAGTCCGAGCTGGATGCGGCCAGGGACCGGGAGGCCCAATTTGTGGCTGGTCAAGGCGAGGTCTTGCGGGCCTTTGCCAAGAGGCTCTTTTTGTCGGAGCATTTCTCCGGCCTAGCAAACGATTTGGCTGGGCTCATTAACGGGAACTACGCCGTGGATGCTTTGGAGGAGGCGGCCAAAGACTTTCCTAACTTGGATGTTTCCAAGTACGGGTATGAGCGGCCCTCCTTCCTCGATACGCCAAAGTGATCCGGGATCACCTCGACCATCTACTTGTCCTGGACGACCTCGCCAGCTCATCTACGCTGCTATCCGCGGAGCAGGTTGCTGCCTACCCGACAGATCGGGACCCCGCCCTCGATACGGTCTTTGATTCTCTTTCTGACAGAGTCGAAGAAGATGACGAGGAAGAGGAAGTGGAGCAGGAGATCATGGCTGATGAAGATCCGATCCTTCCCAAGAGTTCCGAGGGTCCAAAGACTTCCGGGGCTGGGAATTTTGTAGAGGATCCCCTCTCCGGGCAGCCGCCTTCTCAGGATAAGGAGGTCGGCGGTTCTTAGTTTTTCCTGTACTTTGTTTTCTCCTATTTTTTTTTTTTTTGTATTCGGAACCTGTGAATTAAATGGACAGTGTATCTCTCTTTTTTGTGTGTAGACTTCGGATTCTCTTGATGTTTCTTCTTTACGCAAACAAATAACTCTTATTTCTCAAGATCTGTCTGAACAACGTTCTTTGACTCGTCTATGGATGGAGAAATGTCGCCGAGCTGAGGCGCTTTATAATTCGAAGTGTGCTCTTTTAAAGTTGAAAGAGTCCGAGCTTGATGATTGGCAGGGGAAGTTTGATGCATTCTGCGAGGCGGCTGAGGCGAAGCAGCTTGCTGGTCAGGAGAATGCTGATGAGCTTCAGGCCAAGCTTCTTCAGGCAAAGGAAGCTTTGGAAGTTGCTCGGGGTCGAGCTGAGCGTGTTCTCAAGGATCACGAGAAGATCGTCGAGGAACATGCTGAATATGAAGACATCATCCATCGCAAGGGTGGTATCACCATATCTGAGGCGGAATTGCACACTAAGGAACTGTTAGAGCAGTATCTCAGTATAAAAGAAGCATGCGGTCCTGAGTCTTGAGAGCTTCAGGGGGCTTATGAAAGGCTCGAAGAGTGTGCGAAAATGTATAAGTCTGTGCTGTCCCGCCGTCCGAAGCTACGCGCGTTTCTGGCCAGGTGTGTTGGTGAGTCTGCTCCGTCTTCTTCTCGGAGGCATCAGCTTCAGGCCGGCTCGAACCGAGGTGGCCGGGCTATAGGGCGTAGTTCGGCTGTATTGCGAGGTCGGAGTTCTTCCTCTGGGAGAGGACGTAGTCGTGGTCGGGGACGGGGACGGATTTCCATTGATGACATCATGGGACCTACTCATTTCGTAGAGAAATGGCTTAGCTTCAGTATGCCAGACCCTCCTACGTAGATTAGCTCGGTCTTCCTGTAATTATTATATATACAATGATATAATTAGTGAGAAATGAAGAAATATATAACGTTTTTGAATTTCCTGTTTTTGGAAAGAATGCTTGGTTTATTCGTGTTTTGCCTTTTTGAGGGAGTCGAACTCGGACCTCTTTGTGTTGACAAGGGAACCATGGTTCGGACCTCGTAGTGTGATTCTCCTGGGGGAACTTGGTTCCTACCCCAGTTGAAAATTTTTTATCCTTGATGAGAGAGTTTGACTCGGACCTCGTGGGATCTTCCTTTTGGAGGGAGACGAGCTCGGACCTCGCAAAGGGTTTCCTTTGAGCAATTTTTAGGATAGACCTACCCCATGTCGGGTCGTTATTGACCACGGAAGGGAACCTTAGTTCGTCCTTATGGGGGGATTTTGGTTTCGTGGATACTTCGTATAAGCAAATCAAGAGACACAAAAGTATGCAAGGCAAAAAGAAAAACTTTATTAACGAAAGAAAGACCAAAACAAGAAAAAGAAAAGGTTTTGACGAGCTCGATAAAAACAAAATATTAAAAAAAACGAGGACAAACTAAAAAGAAAACCAGAAAAGCTTAAGACTCTATATGCAAGACTTTGCTGCTTATACGAAGAATCTCTTTAGGTGGGTGATGTGCCACGTTCTAGGTATCAGGCCGCCCGAAAGGTAGGCGATCTTGTAGGCTCCTTTGCCGAGAACTTCGTGCACTTTGTAGGGCCCTTCCCATGTGGCTTCAAGTTTGCCGAGCTTCTCCGCCTAACTTACTTCGTTGTTTCTATGCACAAGATCGCCAACCTGGAACTGCTGGGGTTTGACCCTTCGGTTGTAATACCGGGCCATCTGCTGCTTATACCGAGCTTCTTTTATGCTGGCTAGCTCCCGCTTTTCCTCCAGTAAGTCCAGGTCGGCCCGGTGTTGTTCATTGACTTCAGCTGAGAAATTAATGGTGCGGGGGCTCGGTGCTCCGATCTCGACGGGTATGACCGCTTCTGACCCGTATACTAAACTGTACGGGGTTTCTCCCGTTGAAGTTCTGGGTGTAGTTCGATATGACCCAGGACGTTGTGGAGGTTGTCGACCCATTCCGTTTTTTGCTTCTCTAGGCGGGTCTTGAGTCCATTCACTATTGTCCTGTTGGTGACTTCGGTCTGGCCGTTAGCTCGAGGTCGGTGGACTGAGGTGAAGTTTTGTTGGATATTAAGTCCTTCACACCATTCTCGGAATACTCCGCTCCTAAATTGCGTCCCATTGTCCGAGACGAGGATCCGTGGTACTTCGAATCGGCACACGATGTTCTTCCAGACGAACTCGAGGGCTTTCTCGCTCGTGACTTTTGTGGAAGGTTCGGCTTCAACCCACTTGGTAAAGTAGTTAATTGCAACTATTAGAAATCTTTTTTGTTTAGGGGCCGGGTAGAAGGGTCCTACGATGTCAATGCTCCATTGCATAAATGGCCACGGACTCTGCATAGTGGAGAGGTCGGTCTGGGGTAACCTCGTCACCTTGGCGTGTAGCTGGCATTTTAGGCATTTTTTCACGAATTCTTCCGCATCTTTTGCCATTGTTGGCCAATAGTATCCCCATCGCATGATCTTCTGAGCTAGCATCCGAGCTCCAATGTGGCTTCCGCACGATCCCGCGTGTACTTCATTTAATACGTAGTCTGCTTCCTTTGGTCCGATACATTTTTGGAGAGGCTGTAAATATAATTTTCGATAAAGGACTCCTCCTTCGAGGATGTACTGCGTGGATCTGGCTACAATTTTTCTAGCCTCCGCCTTGTCCTCGGGCATTTCCCCGCTCTCCAGACATCTTCTGAGGGGGGTCATCCAGTTCGGATCGTCATCTACAATTACATTGATTTCTGCCTCTTCTATACTCCGGTACCGGACTTCTTCTACTAGTGTTGAGCTAGTTGGGGAGCTTGCCAGTTTGCTTAGCTCGTCAGCTCGGGTATTCTGGCTTCGGGGAATGCGAATTATTCTGAAGAACGGGAAGGATTGTTCTAGGAGCTTGACTTTCTCAAAGTGTTGCAAGCTCTACCGGCTGAGTGGGATACTTTCACAAATATCCACGAGAGCCGAGCTGACCTTGGTGAAATGGAAACTGAAAGATTGTTCTCAATCTTGAAAGGAAATGAGTATAAGGTCAACAGAAGGAGGTCGCAGCCCTCAAGTCAGACAAATAGAATTGAGGATGTCGGCTCAGCATCAAAGTCAGTAGCCCTACGAGCTGACTACTCAAAATCAAGATCGTCACGGCCAACCAGATCGGCTGACACGACTGCAAAGGAGCCGAGCAGAGAGGAACTGCAACAGAACATTGCAGCGCTGTCAAAGAAACTAGCCGACATGGACACTCGGTTCGGCAAATATAAACGTTTCTATAAATCAAACCGAACTCGAGACAGTTCGAAGCCAATCACCAATGGATGCTTCGAATGTGGCAAGGAAGGACACTTCAAAGCTGACTGCCCAGACCTCTCAAAGAAGGAAAGAGAAGCACTGAGGGCCAAGCAAACTGCAAAGAACAAGGCCATGGTAGCAGAAGAGGCAGCTGACGATATGGACATCTTCACAGACACTGAAGATGAGGATGATCTGACCTCTACCAACAAAGTCATCAGTCCGGATCAATGCCTCATGGCACTTGGAACCGACCAAGATGATATTGAGGTACAATCTAATCCTGCTCGCTTAAATTCTTCCAATACTTCTAACATGCAGGAATCTCTGAGCGATGAGTTGGAACCCTCCTGGAATGATTTTCAAGAACTCAGTGAGGAACTGCATCAGCAGTCGGTTGAGTTTAAGAGTCTTCAAGCCCAGTTCGCCAAGCTTGAAGATTCCTTAACCGAAAAGGACGATCTGATCAAGAGACAAGCTGAAGAAATTGACCAGCTGAAAAGTCAACTGAGTACAGCCAACCAAACTGAGGCTTCAACCGATGAACAGTTGAAGGAACAGATCAAGGCACAGAACGAACAGTTGAACAAGCAAGAGGCTCAGATCGACCAGCTGATGAAGACATCTGATGCCCAGACCAAGCATATAGTTGTTCTTCTGAAGGATCTTCATACTGAGAAGGACAACCTGACAAAGCTATATCAGTCATCCGAGATCATCGAGAATCTCATCAGATACAGACGGCAAACGGATGATGTGTCTGGACTCGGATACGACGTGGCAAAGGACACGGGAATTCCACCAGCTACCTTCACCAAGGCTGAGGAAGTCATGGTTGCCAAACCTAACACAGTTGAGTCTGCAACTGAACAAACACCATCACAACCGACAAAGGCAACTGTGGCTGAGAAAGGCAAAGGAGCTGCAGATGGAGCACCAACGAAACAATCGGTGGAGTCTACAACCGAGGGGGAATGTTCCAAGACTCAACGGAGGAACCGGAGACGTCGGAGTCGCAATCAGAACCGAGCTCAAAATCGACAACATAACCAACCTCAGAACCGACGTGATAATCGACCAACAAACCAACCACAGCAGAGATGGAACCAACAGAATCGACCAAGCTTCAACCGACAGAATCAACAACAGTTCCATCACCTCAACAACCAGAGGTTCCAACAGAGTCAACCTATGTGGAACAGTTACGACAGCTATGGTTACTCATGCCACAACATGAATCAACATCCTGGCATGAACAGCTATCGTCAACAGCCAAGGCAATGGAATCAGAATCAGCCAAGAAGATTCCACAATGACGACCGATCTCATTGGCAGAATCAAAAGGGTCAGAGATGTCAACCAAACAGGGGGAACCCCACTCCTCCCAAAGCCCAGCAAAGGAAAAATCCATCTCCTCCAAAGAAACAGACCAACGATCACAACAAGCCTAAGGATAACCGAGGCGTTGTTATAGTTGATGAAAATGGGCAGATCATTTGGAATGACAAGGCTATTCGAGTGTACAGAGAAAAGCGACGCACAGTTCCAGGGGGAACTAGTTCTAACCCTCCAGGACCCAACTGAAATTGGGGACCTAAGCGAGTTTCTCTTTGCAGGTACAGGAGAAACAGCTGAGGAAGAAGAAGGCGTCTACAACAATGTGGGTGATGGATAGTGGATGCTCGAAACACATGACAAATCTAAAGGATTTGTTTGGAAGTTTCGTGGAGAAAGAAGGTCCATCAGTTACTTTTGGTGATAACTCAAAAGGTTATACCGGAGGTTACGGTAACCTTGAAACCAATCACTTTTCAATTTCTAATGTCTCTTATGTTGATGGATTGAAGCATAACCTGCTCTCCATCAGCCAATTCTGTGATAATGGTTTCTTTGTCAAGTTTGATGCACAGGGTTGCAGAGTTAAAGATGTCGGATCAAAGCAGGTGATAATTGTTGGGAAATCGATCTCCAACAGGGAATGTATACTACGCTGACTGGAACAGCAGCCTCCCTGACACTTGCCTGTTATCAAAGAGCAGTTCGGATGTGAGCTGGCTGTGGCACAAAAGACTCAACCATCTGAATTTCAAGACGATGAACCGACTCGCCAGACAAGAACATGCAAGAGGCATACCTAACCGAGTGTTTTCAACAACACACATCTGCAGTGCATGCCAGCTGGGAAAGCTCGCTAGAACCTCCTTCCGGTTGAAGTCAACTCTCTCAACCGACCGAGTGTTGCAGCTGATCCATATGGATCTCTTCGGGCCAGTTACACCAAAAAGCATTAATGGAAACGAATATACTTTGGTTGTAACTCATGACTACTCAAGATATACGTGGACCATCTTCATGCGCCACAAGAGTGAAACTCGAGATGAGCTGCCCAAGCTGATGGATCGGATATCGAACCAACAAGAGATGAAGATCATATCTATCCGATCAGATCGTGGAACGGAGTTTCTAAATGAAACCATCATTGAGTATTGCGAAAAGAATGGCATAACCCATCAGACATCAGCCGCGCGTACTCCACAACAGAATGACGTAGCTGAGCGAAGAAATAGAACTCTGAAGGATGCAGCCACATCCATGTTAGCGAGCTCAGCACTGCCTAAGAGATTTTGGGCTGAAGCGATCAACACAGCATGCTACACACAGAATCGATCTCTTCTCACCAAGCGGTTGGGAAAGACGCCCTACGAGCTGTGGAGATGTAGAAAGCCAGATATTTCCTATTTTCGTGTTTTTGGATCTAAGTGTTATATTCACAACAATGGGAAGACTCAGTTGAAAACTTTTGATGCCAAAGCTTCGAAGGGCATATTTCTTGGATATGCAGCTCGGATCAAGGCATATAGAGTTTTCAACAACAGCTCCCGTGTTGTGGAAATAACACCTCATGTTAGTTTTGATGAATCTACCTTTGAGTGCAGGGAACAGGTAAAGGAACAACACGCGGATCCAGCTGTTCTACCAGTTCTCACCAGATCGCAAGCACTTCGGGAAAAGAACCGAGCTGAACCACTGGTTTGGGCAACTGAGGATGAGGACCCATACTCATCTGAAGATGAATGTGAAAACCTCAGCACATCTCAAGGGGGAACTTCAGCTGATGCTCCTCCAATTGCATCAGCATCCGATGCCCAACCGAGCTCAGTTCAAACTATTGTAAATGTTGAGGATCCAGATTCAACAACTGATCAATCACCAGCTATGAAGACTCCAACTCAGATTTCTGAACAGCCACAGTTGGAAGAAGAAGGAAGACGCAACCAAAAATGGTATGAAGTTCATTCCACCAACGACATCATCGGAGATCCAACCGAAGGTGTGCGCACACGGAGCAGAGTTGCAAATCCAGAATCAACCGAGGAAGAATCCAACACTTATGCCCAATATGCTGAGGAATTGGCAATTCTAGAAGAGTTCGAGCAAGCTGGAGATGTTGCCATGATTTCTTGCTTTGTAGCTGATGTTCCAGAACCGAAGAATGTTGGGGAAGCTCTCAACTGTGTCCACTGGACAACAACCATGCAAGAAGAGTTGAATGAGTTTCTACGCAACTGTGTATGGGAGTTGGTAGAAAGACCAAATGGTGTCAAGGTGATTGGACTAAAGTGGATTTTCAAAAACAAGAGAGACGCCATTGGATTCATTGTGAGGAATAAAGCAAGGTTGGTAGCTCAAGGATACTGCCAACAAGAAGGAATTGACTTTGAAGATTCCTTTGCACCAGTTGCAAGGCTGGAAGCCATCCGGATCTTTCTAGCTTATGCCGCACATCACAAGTTCAAAGTATATCAGATGGATGTGAAGTGTGCATTCCTCAATGGAGATATCAAAGAAGATGTATATGTTGAACAGCCTCCTGGTTTTGAGACTGGAGATGGAAGAGTGTACAAGCTGAAGAAAGCTATCTATGGTCTAAAGCAAGCACCAAGGGCATGGTATGACACTCTTTGTGGATTTCTTCTGGACTCGGGGTTCAAACGAGGTTCAGTTGATAAAACTCTGTTCACCATCAAAGTTGGAGAAGATATACTTGTCGTGCAAATTTATGTCGATGACATCATTTTCGGGTCCAAGTCGGAGGAGCTGTGCAAGAAATTCTCCGATCTTATGAAGGAAAAGTTCGAGATGTCAATGATGGGCGAGATGAATTATTTCCTTGGATTACAAGTGAAGCAGTCACCTGAAGGGATTTTCATCAACCAGTCCAAATATACAAAGGAGCTCATCACCAAGTTCGGATTGCAGACAAGTAAGACAACGAAGATCCCGATGAACACGAACTGGAAGATCGAACCAGGAGCTAAGGGAAAGCTCATTGATGTCAGCCAGTATAGAGGGATCATCGGTTCGCTGCTCTATCTAACTGCCAGCCGACCAGACATTTCATACGCAGTTGGAGTGTGTGCTCGGTTTCAAGTCCAACCAAGAGAAGCACACATGTTGGCAGCAAAGAACATCATTAAATATCTAAAGGGAACTGTCAATGTTGGGTTGTGGTACCCAACTGATGACAATATCCAGCTGACTGGATACTCAGATGCCGACCTAGCAGGAGATCGGTTGGATAGGAAGTCTACTTCTGGACACTGTCAGTTCATGGGAAGCAAGCTAGTTTCATGGTTCTCCAAGAAACAAGCGTGTGTTGCTACTTCGACAACCGAGTCAGAGTACATGGCTGCCGGAAGCTGTTGCATGCAAGTATTGTGGCTGAAGCAGCAATTGAGAGATTATGAAGTCTCAACTGGACAGGTTTCCATTCATTGTGATAGCTCGAGTGCCATAGCTATCTCTCTAAACCCTGTTCACCACTCTCGGACTAAGCATATCGATATTCATCATCATTTCATCCGAGATCATATTGAGAAGAAGGATGTGTCCATGGAGAAGATCCCAACTGAGATTCAGAGAGCTGACATTTTCACCAAACCTCTTCCTGAAGCCCGGTTCAAGATGCTATGTGATCTTCTAGGACTCTTGGATCCAAGCTAAAAACTCATCCGAGCAGAAGAGTCATCCGAGATGAAGAGTCGTCCGAGCTGAAGAATCGGATATCTATTTGAGGGGGAAGCTCAGATGAAGGGGGAAGCTCAGCTGAAGGGGGAATCTCAGATACTGATTGACAACTGAAGATGACAAACGTCAGCTGAACAGACGAACTCGAGTCAGCTGATGGTATGCTGCAACTGAGGAACTCGACTAATGAACACAGCTGATTCAGACATCAGCTGGCAGGTATCATTTATGACTGAAGGTGTTATGTTCTTAAATGAGAATGTTTGAAATAAATTCAAACATTCCTGTGCTAGTCAGTTACATTAAAATAGCCATCATGTCGCATTAAATGTAAAGTACGGCTGAGCATCCATAGCCTACTTTATAGTGCGACTGGGCTGACATGAAACTGTACACCTTCTCACGCGCTGGTTGGAACTCGGATCAAAACGTCGAGTCAAAGATAGTCAACAGTCGCGTAATCCCAGCCGTTGATGGATTCGTGCCATTTAACCCCAGCCGTTGATCTCATCCGAGTCAAAGACCTATATAAGGCGAAAAATCAGGAAGATATCTCCTACTTTCCTCATTCGTGCTTATCAATTATAACTATTCATCGTCTTCCAGTTTTTCTGCCTAACCCTTTTCTGCAAATAGATTTTCTTTCATCTCCTATATTTATTACCTTTGCAGTGATTTAATGGCACCCAAAAGTAAGAGAATGGCATCATCCGGACCTTCCCTCGTGCCTACCATGTATGAAGAGTCATTCGATATGTTAGTATCGAAGATTCACTTTGAGCAGATCCTCTCCGACGAGGATCTAGAGTCGCCGGTCCTAGCCCCTCTCGCCAACACTCTCCGTGAGAACGGACTCCTGGAATGGGCCAAGCTCTGCCCCTCTCACTTGCTCAGGCGTCAAGTCGGAGAATTCTACGTCAATCTTGTTCGCCCCCTTGACGGTTCAGAGGGAGTCTCTACGAGGGTGTCCTGCCGACAAAGAGATGTTCCGGCAAGGACAATACGTCGTGTCACCTTCTCCATCGACGTGTCCGATGTCCTCCAGTACATCATACCAATCAACCACACCGCCACCGAGTTCCTGGAGAATATTACCGACGAACAAGCTGATGAATTTCTTCAGGATGCTCTGATCGAGCCAGAGCGGTTGAGGAGCAACATGCAAAGGACTAAGCTGAAGCCTGAACACCGCCTGCTGTTCGACGTCGTGTCGAAGGTCGTGTTCGGATACAGTGGCGCGTTCGGCGACATCAGCCGACCCAAGTTGAAACAGCTGTTGGCCCTGGAGCACCAACACCAAATCAACTGGTTCCAATATTTTCTGAACCAGTTGATGGTGGAGAAGTCGAAGATCTCTGAGACTACAACCGAGTCTGGAGAGAAGCTGCTGAGTGTGAAGGGCACGCTCAATTTTGGCTGCAAAATCTCCGCCCTCATCCTCCTCGCAACAAAGGACCGCAACATGGTCTGGGCTGACTGCGAGGAGACGCCACTGAAGAAGCTGTTGCTATTCCCGACAGCCAAGAAAGCACAGGAGGTGCTGAGGAGTGTCTACACTCCCAAGGACAAGAGGGAGTCGGGAAGGCCAGCAGAGTCAACAGCTGAGGGGGAACAAGCTGCTGCTCGCCCCACAAAATCCAAAGCCTCACGTCGCCGAGCTGACGTTGAGAAGGAGTCGACTGATGAACCTGCCCAGAAAAAGTTAAGGGTAAGGTTCAAGAAGGCGATCAAGAAGGCAGCTGAGGTGCCAGCTGATGAGCCAACTAATGTTCCAGCTGATGAGTCAGCTGATGAGCCAGTTGAGGTTCCAGCTGAGGAGCCAGATGAGGAACAAGCTCCAGACGAGGAGAGAGCGCAGGTCGAGTCCACACCTGCTGAGGAGTGTTCCGAATCCAGCCGCTCAGCTAAGGCCGCATCATTCAAGATTGCACCTCGAGGCCCCGAAGCTGATGAGGCTGAGGGCATGGAGACGTCGGATGCATCCTCCTCATCTGAGGACCTCGAAGATGCTACCACCTCCCCCACAGCTGGAGTGAATGCTGTATCGCCCCCAGAGCCTCTTGCTCTCTCTACCCAAACCGAGCCAGAAATTTCGAGCTCTCAGCTCGATGCCAACATCGTGACCTCTCCTTCGGCCGATGTTGAGGAAACCATTCCACCCTCTTCCCCAACTGAATCCCAAATTCCGAGCTCTCAGCTCGATGCCGATGTTGTGACCGACTCTTTGGCCAACATCGATGAACCTCTTGAACCCGAACCATACAATCTCACCCCCTCCCCGATCAACGAAGCGGAGGACCTGCAGGCTGTTGCTGACGAGCACGAAGGCAGGGTGGCCTACTGCTTTCAAAAGCTGTTGGGTCTGTTCCCTGCGGCTCGCGACATGCCCATCTTCGCTACTCTGGGAACCGAGCTACTGTACCAGTTCCACCTGATCTTTAGCCAGTGGTATGTCAAGGAGGACACGATCAGGGTACTGAGCTGGGACAGGCTGAAATCTGACGAGTCCCGCATCCGAGCCTACTTCAACTATTCCAACTTGGAGGTGGCGTACAACAACCGGATCGCGCTGCTCACTAGACGGTTGGACTAGAGTCTGGCTGAAGGGAAGGACACAAGGGAGGTAGCTGGAAAGGAGTGTGTCGACTTCCTTGACAGCATGTTGGTGAAATCAGCCGACTTCCTTGAAGATGTCGATGCAGCAGCCGCCGCCGCAAAAGAAGAGGAGGAGAACCTGAAGCTGTACCTGGCAAACCGTCAAGCCATGGTCACAGCTGAGCCTCTAGCTCAGTCTACTCAAGCCCTTCCAGCTGCTCAGCTCGCTCCTTCAACAGAACAAATCTGCGAGCTAGTGGCTGAGAGGGTCAACCAGTTGAGGACCGAGCTGCTCGCCAACCTCCAGCACCAGCAAGATGACCAGTTGAGGGAGTTGGCAGCTCAAGAAGTGAAGTACCAACAACTGATGGAGGAGAATGCCGAGCTGAAGATGAAGATGAATGATCTCTCCTCCTCCACCAGTCAGGACGTGTCGGAGCTGAAATCCACTCTGTTGGGCTTGAAGTCGGAAGTGAATGTCTTCAAGTCCTTGGCTGACTCAAATCTGGCCAAGTCCCAACAGACGCAGGATGCTGAATGGGAGTCCCGGTTCGAGTCGCGTTGGGCTGAGTTCGTTGCATTTCAGACACAGGTCAACGACAACCTCTCTGTCTTGAAGAAGGCAGAACAAGAGCGCCAGGACTCCGAACTGGCGAAGAAGATCGAACTGGAGTGTGCGGTCGATGAACTCTTCAACCGTGTTCAATCCACCGAGGCCAAACTCAACTCTCTGGACGGTTCAGTAGCAAGCCTTGTTGCTGATGCCAAAAAGGGGGAAGAGAAGGAGACGGAGGGTGAAGCACAGGAAGAAGAAGAGACCCAAGAAGAAGGAGTGCCAGCTGCTCAACCATCCAAATCTCAGCTGAGGAGAAGGAAGTCTGCTGCTGCCAAGTCAACCGAAGTCGGTGGAGCCGAAATGTCAAAGGACTTGGAGCAGGCAAAGAAGATTGGAGTTTCCTACAGCTCCATAGCCGAGATCGCAGCCGAGCTGGATTCTGAGCTCGACGGGATAACAACCGAAGAGTGCATTGCAGCGGCCAAGGCTATGGATGTAGAGGAGAAGGACTACATGAACCCGAGCTGGATCAGAAAGTTTGCCGCCAGCCAGGCGAGGAGGGTGAACCAGTTCGAGGTTGAGCTGAAGAAGGTTTCTCAGAACCTGGACCGCAACGTTGCCTCCCGCAGCCGACGCCGCATCAACAAAATCCAATCAAAGACGGAAGCTCGGTTGAAGCAACAAAGGTTGCCTCTAAAGTCCAAGGTTGAGAGTCGGTTCAGGCATACTGATAAGTGGATGCCGACCGAGTGGAATGAGGATTGGGAGATGTTCAAGCAGGAGTTCGTGAACGACTTCTATTACAGGAAGGTTTACGCAACTGACGACCCAAGGAGAGCGTTCAAAGAGGCGCTGACTGAGTTGCACTGAGGTGACCCGGGCATGTTCAGTCAATTCAGGAGGGCCATGATTGACGCCAACCTGGACTTGAACATTGTTCCAGTTCCCAAGAGGGTTACTTATCGGCCACCTCTTCTCTCGGATTCCAGCAACCCGAACCGTCAGAAGATTGCATCTGAGGCGAGGCAGGTCTGCAAGGAGCATGGAGTGGACATCTCCAAGGAGTCACCTGCTAAGAGGGAAATTTTTGTAAGGATTTTTGGCAAGTATGGGCTACAATACTAGCTCAGTTAGTTTTCTAGCAACTGTTGTAATTTTCGGTTTTTGAGCCTATCTTTTGTAACAATCAGTTGTAATGAAAACTATTCAGTTATAAGATTCACCTTGATGAACAATCCCTCATTGTCCAAGCTCTGAATCACAAAGTCTTAAATACCATGTTATAACTGTGCTAACCCTTTGATGCTTTATCTTATAGACTGTCTAGAATTTCAGCTGAGATTTTAGGTCAGTTAGAGAGGATTAGATCAATAGTGGTTTAAAGTTGTAAGTGGTTTTGGCATCATCAAAAAGGGGGAAATTGTTGGGAAATTTATTAGTATAAGTTTTGATGAATTCCAAAACCGACTGACCCCAACCGGGTAGATGTTGCCAGAACCTAATGTTAGAATTTAGGCTCGCTGTTTGAGCAAAGTTAAGAGTTTATCTTTACAGGTCTCCAGCTGAAGATGGCAACAAGGCGTCACTCAGACAGAACATCAGTTGTGAAGAGAGACAACTGAGAGTTCATTTGTTCAGATGCAAACAAAGGGAAGTCTTCAGAACATCAGTTGAGAAGGAAACCAACTGAGGGTTCATCAGATGAGAAGCAGCAGAGAGGAAGAGAACATCAGATGAAAAGGAAATCATCTGAGGGTTCAAACCCAACTGAGTAAAGAAGTGGAAGACAACTGAGTGTTCAGTTTCAGAACCTCAGTTATAGAATCCGAACAAGAAGTTCAACTGTTTGAAGTTCAAAGTCAGCTGAGAGCTCGACAGATCGGAACATCAGCTGAAGATCACTCAGATAAAGGTCAAGACTTTCAACCGACAAACCGAAGTTGACTGTCAAAGATTTGAATTTCAAAAGGAAGTCACATGAGGGTTTGACCGTTCAGTCATTACCCCATCTGGCCCAACACAAGGCTGTCTCAGATGGAAAGCAGAACAGCACAGATGCCATATCGGGAAAGTCTGCAGAGATGAGAGACAAGCCATCGCTATCAACCGATCAGAGATCAACTGCTCCTCCAACGGCTAGTTGATTCTCTCCGCCTATAAATAGAGGCATTCTCTCATTCGAGAGGAAGATAGAGTGACGATGAAAATTCAAGAGCTTTCTCAAGAGAAATCAAAGCAAAAAGCAAATCTGCAAAATCATCATCTAAGAGCATCAGCAGCTGAGAGTTCCAATTTGAGAGAACATTAGTAGCTGAGGGTTCCTAGAGATCGAAACTGTTTTTGATCTTAGGTTGAGTGTTTATTCGTTCAAACCTTAGATCCAGCTCTCATTTGTGATCGAGTTGTAGTTGGAAAAACCCACCAACTCTCACACCCTAAAAAGTGTTAGTTAGGACCCTACTCTTCCTGCAACTGAGTAGATAGGCTGTTAAGTGCCCGCAAACTTAGCATAGGTTGTTAAGAACCCGTAATCTTAACTGTAAGGTCGATAAGTACCCGTAAACTTATCCTTAACGGTTGCTCAGCCCGCGTAAGCTGAGTAGTTCTGTCCAGAAGAACTTGGACTGAGGTGTGTGGACTCACATCTCCCCGTGGACGTAGGAGTTCTCTCCGAACCACGTAAATCTTGTGTGTCGTGTTTATTTGTGTTCAGTTATTTTTTGCATATCTCAACTGACAAACTAACCGCATACAATCTGCATTCTTTCACATCAACAGTTTTGGTTTTGACCAACCGTGCATAAAAGCGTGAGTTTATTTTTACGAGTTCATTTTCCACCACATTCCGCACAGCACCACTCTTCCAGCTGAGGTTGCTTACTCAGCTGTGAGATCCCAACTGAGTCCTTTTACTCAGTTGAAGTCGATTTTAAGTGTTAAGTTTTTCGAAAGTTGAAAAATCCTAACTGGTGTATTCCCCCCCCCCCCCCCATACACCAGTAACTCGTATCGGGACCATCACTGTTCATCGCATGATGTTGAAGAATAGTTGAAGAAATCGATTGTATACAGTGATTTTATTTAGTTTTTAACAACTTTGCTTATATGCTGCTAGAGCTGGAGCAGTAATATTGTTTGTAACTCAGTTCTTTATTTGCAGTGGCCACAAGAATTTCCAATTAATAGTATATTTTTTGCTAGAGGTAATTGAATTCTTGGATGAAATAATCAAAATCCAAATTCAGAATTTTATTCTGTATCACATTTTTTTTGGGGGGGTTAAGAGTAAGTAGTGTGATTTTGGTATATTAATATGAATTTATTAACTTTTATCCATTTAAACAGGAAGAGTGAAAGTGAAATTATGATGAGGGTAGTGATAATGGGACATAATGTCCAAGACATAATCGATTTTTTTATCCATTTAATTCAAAAATTAGTTTTTCCTAAATCGATTCCTTAATTTTCGGTTTTCTGATTTACACATTTCTCTAATTTATCTTTATATTATTTTGAAAATTTTTAATTATCACCATAATCTTATTTAGGTACATATAATTTAATCCCTCAAAATTAGGTAACTAAATAATCTTCTAAAATTAACATAGATTGTTTATTGAGGTAATCCATCCATATAGCCAGTTTGACTAGGTTGACTACAATAGTTGTCAAGGAATTTACTATGGTTAAATTCTAGCCGAAGATGTATTTTTTTGACCAAAATACCAATACTTTTCACTTTTTCTCCTTTTCTCCTCATTTCTTTTCCTCTTTCTCTTTCTTCTCTTTTTTCTTCTCTCTCTCGTGTTTCTTCTGCTACTACTTTTCTTTTTTTTTTTCTTCTCTTCTTCTTCTCGTCGCTGCCGCCCCTCCCGTCGCCGCCGCCATGGAGCTGAACTCGTCGTCGCCACCTCCCTGTACCTGAACTCATCGTCGTCTCCGCCCTAGATCTGATATCGTCGCCGCCTTGCCGTTGCGCCACCCACTTCCGCTGTCGCGCCACCGCCTCCTCCATTTCTTTTACAAATTTCCTCCGTCGTCGCGCCACAGCCTTCACTCTACGACTTTCTCTCCCCGCCTCGTCTCCTCCGATTCCGGCGACTACAGAGAAGAAGAAGAAGAAGATGGAAGAAAAGAGAAAAATGAAGAAAAAGGAAGAAGAAGAAGATCTGCAGATCTGGTTTCGAAACTGAAATTTGTAAGTGTATATTGTTGCGAATTTTAAAATTCGCAACATAATATACGAATTTCGTATATAGTGTTACGAATTGTGAAAATTTGTATCAAAGTGTTCATTTTGATTCGTTTACTTGAAGTTACGAAAGTAGAATTTCATAACATGTTTATGACAATTGGAACTTTTCGAAATGAAGCATTTTATGTTACTAAATTAGCATTCGTATTGAATAATCTGTTGCTAATTCATATTTTCGTATAACGTTTTTGGAATTTCGGTTATAACATGTTACGAAATTACAATTTCGTAACATGTTTGTGGCTATTTGAAGGTTTCAAAACTAAAATTGTTAAGCATTTGATGTTGCGAATTTTGAAATTCACAACATAATATACGAATTTCGTAACATGAAACTGATACGAAATGATAAAATCTTAACAGAAAGTCAAGGCATAGTGATACGAAATGACAAAATCGTAACATGGAATCAAGGTATACAGAAACGAAATGCCAAAATCTTAACACTAAGTCAAGGCATAGTGATACGAAATGCCAAAATCGTAATCTGTTATGTTACGAATTTATTAATTTCGTAATACGAAATCAACGATTGATGATATTATTGTTACGAATTGTATGAATTCGTAATGTCTTATCTTACGAATGTATGAAATTCATAACACAAATTAAAGATTGTTTTTGTGTTACGATTTGTTATTTTCGTAACTGATTTATTACTATTTGTTGATTTCGTAACGATACGATATGCTACGATTTTGTTTTGGTGTTACGACTTGTTTGTTTTCGTAATTGCTTTATCATGTAGCGTGGTGTTACGACTTGTTTGTTGCGAATTGTTATATGCTTAAAAAATTTAGTTTCGGAACCTTCAAATAGTCCCAAACGTGTTGCAAAATCGTAATTTCGTAACGTCAGATAAACGAATGAAAATGCACAGGTAGTTACGAATTTCATAATTCGCAACACTATATACGAATTGTGTTACGAATTGTGAAATTCACAACATTATATACCTAAAAATTTCAGATTCGAAACATTCAAAAAGCCTCAAACATGTTGCGAAATTGTAATGTCGTAACTTCAAATTAACGAACCAAAATGCACAGTTAGTTACGAATTTCACACTATATACGAAATTCGTATATTTTGTTGCGAATTGTGAAATTTGCAATATTATATACCTAAAAATTTCAGATTCGAAACCTTCAAAAATCCTCAAACATGTTGCGAAATTGTAATTTCGCAATATTTTATGACCGAAATTCCAAAAACGTGTTACGAAAATATGAATTAGCAACAAATTATTCAATACGAAATTTGTACATTTTGTTGCGAATTTTGAAATTCGCAACATTATATGCTTAAAAATTTTAGTTTCGGAACCTTCAAATAGTCCCAAACGTGTTGCGAAATCGTAATTTCGTAGCGTCAAATAAACGAATCAAAATGCACAGGTAGTTACGAATTTCATAATTCGCAACACTATATACGAAATTCGTATATTATGTTGCGAATTTCAAAATTCGCAACAACATATCTGCACATCTTCAAAAAAGCAGATCTGAGAAAAAAATACCAGATCTGCGAATTTCAGAATTTTAAAGAAAACCAGATGTGAGAAAAAAAAAAACAGATCTCCACACTATGCAAACAAAAAAGCAGATCTGCAGATCTTCTTCTTCTTCTTCTTCTACCTTTTTCTTCATTTTTCTCTTTTCTTCCATCTTCTTCTTTGAAGTTTATTTGAAGTTACCAAAGTAGAATTTCGTAACATATTTGTGACAATTGGAAATTTTCGAAATGAAGCATTTATGGAAGAAAAGAAAAAAAGGTAGAAGAAGCAGATCTGCAGATCTGATTTCGAATCTGAAAATTTTAAGTTTATGTTGTTGCGAATTTTGAAATTCGCAACATAATATATGAATTTCGTATATAGTGTTACGAATTGTGAAATTCATAACAAACTCTGCATTTTGATTCGTTTATTTAAAGTTACGAAAGTAGAATTTCGTAACATGTTTGTGACAATTGGAAATTTTCGAAATGAAGCATTTTATATTATGAAATTAGCATTCGTATTGAATAATCTGTTGCTAATTCATATTTTCGTATCACGTTTTTAGAATTTCGGTTATAACATGTTACGAAATTACAATTTCGTAACATGTTTGTGGCTATTTGAAGGTTTCGAAACTGAAATTGTTAAGTATTTGATGTTGCGAATTTTAAAATTCGCAACATAATATACGAAATGCCAAAATCGTAATCTGTTATGTTACGAATTTATTAATTTCGTAATAGAAATCAACGATTGATGATATTGTTGTTACGAATTGTATGAATTCGTAATGTCTTATGTTACGAATGTATGAAATTCGTAACACAAATTAAAGATTGTTTTTGTGTTACGATTTGTTATTTTCGTAACTCATTTATTACTATTTGTTGATTTCGTAATGATACGATTTGTTACGATTTTGTTTTGGTGTTACGACTTGTTTGTTTTCGTAATTGCTTTATCATGTAGCGTGGTGTTACGAAATCATAAATTGGTAATAGAGAAACAAGACACATTTGATTCGAAATATTGAATTCGTAACATGGAATCATGACAAACTGATACGAATTGATAAGATCGTAACATGGAATTATGACAAAGTGATACAAAATCATATATTCGTAACAGAGAAACAAGGCATATTGATACGAAATGTAAAATGCGTAACAGAGAAACAAGATACGAAATGTAAAATTCGTAACATGGAACTAATACGAAATGATAAAATCTTAATAGAAAGTCAAGGCAACAATTAAACCAATTCAGTATTTCAGAATTCGCAACACTATATACGAATTATGTTACGAATTTTGAAATTCGCAACATTATATACCTAAAAATTTCAGATTCGAAACATTCAAAAAGCCTCAAACATGTTGCGAAATTGTAATTTCGTCACTTCAAATTAATTAATCAAAATGCATAGTTAGTTACGAATTTCACAATTCGTAACACTATTATACGAATTGTGAATTTTGCAACATTATAAACCTAAAAATTTCAGATTCGAAACATTCAAAAAGACTCCAACATGTAATTTCGCAACGTTAAATAAACGAATGAATACGTACAAGTAGTTACGAATTTCATAATTCGCTACACTATTATACGAATTGTGAATTTCGCAACATTTAAAAAGACTCCAACATGTTGCGAAATTGTAATTTCGTAACGTCAAATAAACGAATGAAAATGCACAGGAAGTTACGAATTTCACAATTCGCTACACTAATATACGAATTGTGTTACGAATTGTGAATTTCGCAACATTATACACCTAAAAAATTCAGATTCGAAACCTTCAAAAAGCCTCAGACATGTTGCGAAATTGTAATTTCGTAACTAAAATAAACGAATGAAAATGCGAAATTCCAAAAACGTGATACGAAAATATGAATTAGCAACAGATTATTCAATACGAAATTCGTATATTTTGTTGCGAATTGTTAAATTCGCAACATTATATGCTTAAAAATTTTAGTTTCGAAACCTTCAAATAGTCTCAAACGTGTTGCGAAATCGTAATTTCGTAACTTCAAATTAACGAACCAAAATGCATAGGTAGTTACGAATTTCACAATTCGCTACACTATTATACGAATTGTGTTACGAATTGTGAATTTCGCAACATTATACACCTAAAAATTTCAGATTCGAAACATTGAAGGGGCCACAAAAAGACTCCAACATGTTGCGAAATTGTAATTTCGCAACGTCAAATAAACGAATGAAAATGCACAGGTTGTTACGAATTTCACAATTCGCTACACTATTATACGAATTGTGTTACGAATTGTGGATTTCGCAACATTTAAAAAGACTCCAACATATTGCGAAATTGTAATTACGTAACACTATATACGAATTGTGAAAATGCATAGGAAGTTACGAATCATCAAATACGCAAGTAGTTACGAATTTCACAATTCGCTACACTATATACGAAATTCGCATATTTTTGTTGCGAACTGTGAAATTCGCAACATCATATACTTAACAAATAGACACAAACATGTAACGAAATTGTAATTTCGTAACATGTTATAACCAAAATTCTAAAAACGTGATACGAAAATATGAATTAGTAACAAATTATTCAATACGAAATTCGTATATTTTGTTGCGAATTGTTAAATTCGCAACATTATATTCTTAAAAATTTTAGTTTCGGAACCTTCAAATAGTCCCAAACGTGTTGCGAAATTGTAATTTCGTAACGTCAAATAATGAATGAAAATGCACAGGTAGTTACGAATTTCACAATTCGCTACACTATATACGAATTGTGAAATTCGCAACATTATACACCTAAAAATTTGAGATTCGAAACATTCAAAAAGCCTCAGACATGTTACGAAATTGTAATTTCGTAACTTCAAATTAATGAATCAAAATGCATAGTTAGTCACTATATACGAAATCCGTATAGGATGTTGCGAATTATGAAATTCGTAACATGTATTCGAAACATTCAAATTGCCATAAACATGTTACGAAATTGTAATTTCATAACATTCCAGCAAACATACGAATTTCATATCTGAACAGATCTGGGAAAAATCGTAAAATCGACCAAAAATCATCCCAAATATACCACGAATCACCAGGAATCATATGAACACTTGCAAATCATCAAAAACAAATACGAAAATACCATTATTTCCAGTTAGATATAAGATTTCTGTTGTGGAATGAAATGAAATGAAACGAAATGGGTGGCTTCTTCTTCTCCGCCGGTTTGGGTGCCTTCTTCTTCTTCTCCGCCGCCTTCTTAATCTCCGTCGGCTTCTTCGTCTCCGGCGCCTTCTTCGTATGCGGCGGTTTCTTCGTCTCCGACGGCTTCTTCTTCTTCCACTGACCCCGGAGTTTGTTCTTCTTCCACAGATCTGGTTTGTTCACTGTCGGAAGCCATAGATGGACGGCTTAGGGTAGCGGTGGCGTGACGGCTGAGGGTGGACAGTGGAGGAATGTCGACGGCTGTTGTGGAGAAATGGAGGAAATTTTGTGGTGGAATGGAGGAAATTTGTGGTGGAGGAAATGGAGGAATGGAGGAAAGTTTTTTAGAGAGAGAAAATGTTAGATGGGAAATGAGGGAAATGGAAAGGAAACGTTTTTTTTTTGCTGAAAACAAAAAATAACTCCTCCAGTGTACTAAGGGTATAATTGTCCCAAAAATAGATTTTTGGCTATATTTTTATCATATTATGTTGCTTGCCAACTATTGTAATCTAAGGGGGACTTTTGCTATATGGGTGCTTCACTCTTGTTTATTTGTACCTTTTATTGTACTTTGATTTTCTTTATGATAATATATTTTTATTATTTTCAATTAATAATTTATATCTTATTCTTTTAATTCTTAAATTTATATTTCTTCCGATTAAAACTTATTTTTTTTCAAATACGAAATATACATTTTAATATTTCCCTTTAATTGTGATTTAATATTATATTTATAGATTTAAAATAAATCTAGAATAAAATTTTGAGATTGTAGGTATTTGATAAATAATATTATTGACAATTAAAAAATATTACAAAAATAGGTAATAACATGGTTGTAGGGTAGAATATTGAGATTATTTAGAAAATGTAACGATGAATAAAAAAAAACAAATTAAGCGTTGGATATTGAATAATATAGAATAGGTTGCAGTCCTATTTATATTATTTTTCTTTTGTTTTTGTGTATAAGTTATGCTTTTGTATGATTTGGTTATTCCCATCAAATCAATCGATTATATAGGAAGATTATCTTTTCCTTTTTTAGGTACAAGGCAAAGTTTCCTATAACTATATATGGTTTGAATGATCTCATATTTGCGGAAGAAATATTACATAATTGTGTGAAAGAGAGATTAATTATGGAATTAGTAGATTTGATTTGATTTTTAGAATTCCAAATCAAATCATATAATCAATCCATTAATTAGTGCTAAGGATAATAGAGTAATATGTAAAATTCGATTAAATTACTAAATTAATTCAAAATTAATATAAATTATAATATGACTAATTTAACCCTATTATATCTAAGACATTATGTCTTAAAATCATTTTCCTTTATTAAATTGATTTAGTGTGAAAGCGAAATCATGTTTTTTAGTTTTTCTGGTTAAGGGAAAATGAAATCTTTTTGGGGGGAAGAGGGAGAGAAAGTGAAATATTTAGAATTTCCCGTTTTGGTGTCGCCCCCAAGTAATTTTATGTCGGTCATTTTATATATATATATATATCAATTAAGATGTGTGTTGTATATAGATATTAGTAATTTATTTTCCACCATCTGAAGTGTGTCGGTCCACTACCGCCACCGTCGAGACACAATCACAGTGTCATCTTTATTTATTCGTCTCAACTCGGCGATACAGTTTTACCACCATCTATTCTTCACCCTTGGTCTGCAGTAAATTACTTGAGAGGCCTCTGTTATTGTCGTCTTAAAATTGAGGTTGCAAGTGGATTCATCGAAATCGAAGAGATAGAAATTAATGAAGGTTGGGAGAGAGAGAGAGAGGGAGATTACTATAATTGATAATAATTGATTGAAATTCGTAGACATTAGAAGAGATAATCGCTGATTGAAATCGGCGATAATGGTTGTTTGCGAGAGGAAGATACGACGGCGATATGGGTGAGTGGTGGGGCGAGTGCGAGGGCGTGTTTGGGCTTTTCATTTTATTTCGTTATTAATTTTATTCATTTTTTATTAATTCCTAGTAGATTTATTATATCTTATTGCTTAATAAATGGTAACTTTTAAAACAACGAATGATAGTTTAATTTGAATTTTTATCATATCATCTCTTAAAAAATAATTTTAAAAACAACGATAATAATTAGTTACAGTGATGTCAAAATATGATTTAAAAAATATAATAGATTAAAATATTTCTTTGGCGACATGAGAAAAAAAAATACAGGTCTTCACAATTTATAGACGATGTATATTTTTTGGATAAATGCTATTACTCGAGTCTGGTCTTAAAGTGCATTGATTGATTTGATGATAATTAAGTGATTATTATCAATCTACGTTAATCGATAATACTTGAGTACTATCTAGAATTACATTAACTTGATTAAGTGATTCTTCTCAACCAACATTTTTGATTAACTACGACGAAGTTAATCGATACTACTCGAGTTTGATCTAGAAGTACATTGACTCGATTTGGTGATTTTTCTTAATCGCACTTTGAATAACTAGAACGATGTTATTCGATAATACTCGAATCCGATCTACAAGTACATTGATTGATTTGATGATTCTTCTAAATCGACAATTTGATTAACTAGAACGACGTCAATAAATAATACTCAAGTCCGATCTAGAAGTACATTAAATGATTAAGTGATTGTTCTCAATCAATACTTTGAATAACTATAACGACGTTAATCGATAATATTCGAGACCGATCGAGAAGTAGTGTGACTCAATTAAGTTATTATTCTCAATCGTCTCTTTGATTAACTAGAATGACGTCAATCATTAATACTCGAGTTTGATCTAGAAGTACATTGACACGATTTGGTGATTTTTCTCAATCGACTCTTTAAATAACTATAACGACATTAACCGATAATACTCGAGTCCGATCGAGAAGTAGTATGACTAGATTAAGTGATTCTTCTCAATCGACATTTTGATTAATTAGACCGACGTTAATCGATAATACTCAAGTCGGATCTAAAAGTACATTAACTTGATTAAGTGATTGTTTTCAAGCAATCTAAATAACTAGAACGGTGCTAATAGATAAGACTTAAGTCCTATCGAGAAGTAGTGTGACTACATTAAATGATTCTTCTCAATCTCTTTTCGATTAACTAGAACGACATTAATCGATACTACTCGAGTTTGATCTAGAAGTGCATTGACTCGATTTGGTGATTTTTTTCAATCGACACTTTGAATAACTAGAACGACATTAATTGATAATACTCGAGTCTGATCAAGAAGTACATTGACTTGATTAAGTGATTGTTCTCAATCGACACTCTAAATATCTAGAACGACGTTAATTGATAATATTCGAGTTCGATCGAGAAGTAGTGTGACTCGATTAAGTAATTATTCTCAATCGTCACTTTGATTAACTTGAACGATGTTAATCGATAATATTTTAGTACGATCTAAAAGTACATTAACTTGATTAAGTGATTCATCTCAATCAAGAATTTGATTAACTAGAACGATGTTAATCGATACTAGTCGAGTTTGATATGGAATTATATTAACTCGATTTGATGATTTTCTCAATCGACACTTTGAATAACTAGAACGACAATAATCGTTAATGCTCAATTCCGATCGAGAAGTAGTGCGACTAGATTAAGTGATCCTTCTCAATCGACAGTTTGGTTAACTAGAACTACGTTAATCGATAATACTCAAGTCCGACCTAGAAGTACATTGACTTGATTAAGTAATCGTTCTCAATCGACATTCTGAATAACTAGAACGACGTTTCGATAAGACTCGAGTCCGATTGAAAAGTAATGTGACTTGATTAAGTGATTACTTCTCAACCAACACTTTGATTAACTAGAACGACATTAATCGATACTAGTCTAGTTTGATCAAGAAGTCCATTGACTTGTTTTGGTGATTATTCTCAATCCACAATTTGATTAAGTAGAACGACATTAATTGATAATAATCAAGTCCGATCTAGAAGTACATTAAATGATTAAGTGATTGTTCTCAATCGATACTTTGAATAACTATAACGACGTTAATCGATAATATTCGAGACCGATCGAGAAGTAGTGTGACTCAATTAAGTTATTATTCTGAATCGTCTCTTTGATTAAGAAATACATAAAATCTTTTAGTACTTAGTTATGATATTAGCTCATAACTAGAGTTTATTATTTAGTTAGAACTTAATAATTTTTAATTAGAGTTTATTTAATTATAATCAATATTTATTAATTTTTAATCAGAAAATTTTCAATATTTTGGTTTATCTCGCAGACATGTTATACCGAAGTCTCTTTTATTTTTGAAGTTTATATACAATTTAATACTTTAGATTTTTGTTACATAAGAAATTATTAATCTGTACGACTTATGTATATATATATATATATATATATATATATATATATATATATATATATATATATATATATATATTCTCTATTTTTTAAGGATATGTATATATTCTCTATGTACATTGATTAGGGGAATATACTATCACATTTTAAAAATCAAGAAAATACATAATAGAAACGAGAAGAAGGAATTGTTTTGTATTGTATGATAAAAAAGGAAAAAGAAAAAAAAAACTAATTTTCAAGTCTGAAAAACAATGAAGAAAAGAAAGGAGAAGAAGAACATTAATACATTTACAGAACGTCGCCGTTTCAAACAAATTAACCCAAATACATTTAAGCCCATCACACTAAATAATCGCAATTATCTCTCTCAACTGTGCATGAGTGCATCTGCCTTCTTCTTCCTTCTTCTTTCTTATTCTTTGCAAGTCTAAAAATACAACACAAAATATTCAAAGGATCTGTTGTAAATTCAGAAAGTAGCCTCCTGATTTGCGCTTGGGTTTCGATTGGGGAGAAATTACTATTGCAACACTCAAAAATTAATTTTTAATTTTGTGTTCAAGTTCTGTACAATAACCATCCATGGCATTGTGAACTATATTTTGAGTTTATAAAATACTCCTCTCTCCAAAATATCAGATTAATTGGGGTAAATTGCGTTCTTCATTACAATGTGAAAATGAAAAGGGTTGTAAAAAAAGGGAAAGCGTGTCTGGGTAGATCAAAGATGGGGCTTGAGCTGAGCTGCAAGTAAATTTCAGCCGAGCTAAAGTAAAACTAACTTGTCAGACAAAAATCAATTTAAGTGTTATATGAAGAGTGGTATGTGAAAAGGTACTTCCACGTGGCGGCCATCCAAGGATCGACTTTTCTAAGGTTGGCCTAGCATGGACGTTCCCTAATTTCTCCCAGATATCACAGCACAATCACTCTTCTTCCATTTCTTCTTATTCTGAAACCCATACATATTAAACTATATATATGTACTAATTTTTTCTTAAATTCCAGGGGGGTCCAGTGACCCCACTGCCCCCGGCTCCGCCCCTGCTCACAACTTTGGTCACAACTCTGTGTGCAACGTGCATCCTGCACTTTCAAGCTTAAAAGAAAACAAACTCCTAATTTAACCCCGAGGAAAATTAATTATTTACGAAAAAACTCTCACGGGCAAGCCTTGTGGAAAAGCAAGAAATAATTTTAAGATGAAAAAAAAGCAACGAACCAATTTGCATCGTCGAATTCGAGCAACTTGTTTCCTTCGTGAAAGTTATGTGAAACACATAATTCCTACTCATTTGCCATCAATCTTAACAAAATTAATTACTATATTCATACTCGAAACTAGACTTCAGTTTCACAATTTGTTTCCATTTTATTACAGATGGAAAGCCATCAAAATATTTTACAAGTGTGGTCTCAAGCATACAGTGATGCTAATTTCAAAAAAAGTAGGATTATACATGTTCAGAAAGTTGCCCCTTCGCTTCTTTCTTTCCCTTTCTTTTGGGATATTTAACCTAGTGCGCTGTGTGAATAATTCTTGTATGAGCAACTCATGGCTCGATCAGGTGATCGAGTCGGCTCTATGTCGAGCCATGCGTTGCCGAGCCACCACGAACGCGTCCCAGCACACCCCATCACACCAACTCAATGACCCACATTTCTTAAAAAAAAAAGAAAAAAATCGAATTTGAATAGCAGTAAGGAGCAGATAGGTAACGAGCATTTTTTTTATTTTGACCGTTGGTTTCGCGTCGTTGCCAGCCAACACCTATTTCCCTTTTTCAAAAAAAAAAATTAAAATCTTTTACCTGTAAATACTTCTATTCATCATTTATTTTTTACACTCAATTCATTATCTTCTTCATTTTTTCTCTTCAAATTTCGCAAAAAAAAAATGTCGTCGGAATCGTCGAGTTCAATTTCACTTCCCTCGCCGCCATCGTCCCATGGAACCGATGATGAAATATTTCGATTGTCGGCAAAATGAAGCAAGTTGTTGGGCAACTATTCGAGACGGGATCCAAAAAAAGACGAGGGCGACGCAACGTGTATCATGATCGTGAGGTGATCCACGAACTAATAGTAGCGGACTACTTCGCTGATGAGCTCGTGTACGGCAAAAAAAAAATTCCAGCGCCGCTTTCGGATGTCGAGGGACTTGTTAAACAAGATTGTTGAGACGTTGGGAGCTCAAGTTCATATTTCAGCCGACGGAGAGATGTACTCGAAGATTCTCATTTACGTTGCTACAAAAATGCACAATGGCGTTGCGTTTAGTTGCAACCGGAAATGCAGCACATACATTTGACGAGTATCTCAAAATGGGTGATACCACGGGTCGAGAAAGCCTCAAGCATTTCTGTAGAGCCATCATCGACATTTACGACAGTGAGTATTTGAGGAAGCGAATATCAGTAACATCAAATGGTTGTTGGAGATGCACGAGGCCCGCCATGGCTTCTCGGGGATGCTCGGAAGTCTCGACTGCATGCACTGGTCTTGGAAATTTTGCCCGAAGGGGGTGAGCTGCTGCATACACACGTGGTGATCAAGGCGAGGCAACCATGATACTTGAGGCCATTGTCTCGCATGACCTTTGGATTTGACATGCTTTTTTAAAGTTGACGGTTCGAACAACGACATCAATGTGCTCAACCAATCGCCGATGTTCGCAAATGTTCTGCACAATCGGGCTCCGCCTTGCAGGTTTATAGCAAATGAGCGATAATACCATTTTGGCTATTATTTGATCAACGGGATCAATCCCGAGTGGCCAACATTAGTGAAGGCCCACCAGTTGATACAAACGAAAAGACAGCGAGGTTAAAAAAGATACAAGAATCGGCATGAAAGGACATCGAACGAGCATTTGGAATTCTTCAAGTACGTTGGAGAATAATCAAATACCCGACTCATATGTGGTATATGAAGAACCTGAGCGAAATCATGCATGCATTATTTTGCACAACTAGGGATATCAACGGGTCAAGTTTGGGGCGGGGATTGCTTTCCTATCTCCATACCCGCCTCCATACCTATTTAATTTGGGACGAGGATTATCCGACAGGAGAAGGGTATCCATCAGATATTCGTTTAGAAGTATATATTGTTCAGACTTTAAAAATTTTATTAAAATTAAAACGTTATTATTTTTTAACAAACAAGGGAAAAAAATTAGATGAAGTGAAAAACATGGAGATAATCTTATTTATCCAACTCGTCTCTTCTATTTCTCTCATTTTCGATGTGGGATAAAAAATAGTGAGAGTGGAGGAGAAATGAAGAGAAATAAGTTCCTAAATTGGAATAGATGGAAGAAGAGAGAAAGTTAAGTTTTATAAAGGACGAGTGAAAGTAATGTACATGTGTCTACTTAATATAGGTTTTCGATTCTAATAAAATTTGAATATAATTTTTCTTACTAATTAATAAATTTTGTTAGTTATTAATATTAATATTATTTTTTAAAAATTTAAAATTCAAAAAATATTCGAGGCGGACATCTATATCTCCGTACCCGCCCCACATCCGATCGGGTATAGAAATTCATACCCGTCCCTACCCCATCTCCGAAATATTGACCCCCATACTCGCTCCATTAGGGGCGGGTACCCGCGAGGATACAGGCCCTCGAGTATTATTGTCATTCCTATGCACAACAAGATTATCGAACACGAAGGAGCTGTGCATTGAATTGGAGACGACGAAGATGCCGAGAGCTCAAATAGTTGTTCACAACCACGGCAAACACATCCTATTTGTTTTGAGAAATATCTCGAGAGGTCCGCCAATTTAGGATAAACGAATGCATCACCACCTCACAAATTATTTGATCGATCACCTCTGTATGCGATTTGGACCTGTACGGGTGGAGGAATAGCTTTTGTTTTAATTAATTTAATTTTTGCATTTTAATTATTGTAGTCATTTTATTTAAATTAATGTAATTTTCAGTTAATGTTAATCTATTTTTTGTTTTTCTAAAAATTTTATTCATCATTTCAAAATTAATTTTATCACACCCCTATCAAACCACTCCATTGCAGGTAAGAGGCACAATCTGGGGTCCACAACCCATCACACCCCTAAGAGGCTCAAAAGTTGTGGATGCTCTTACACAATAGTGCAAAAAAAAAATCTTTTTCTATACATTCGAACCACTGTTGGTCGTATTTCTCTTCATCGAGAAATTGAAGAAGCCATACAAGGGTCTTCTCAGGCCTGTTCATATGATATGGTATCTAACTACTAACTAGTAGTCCAAAGAATCCTACAATATAGGAACGTAGACTTCTTCACTTCAACTAAAACCATAGTTCTGGAATTTCTACGCGAATCAAGACCGGAAAAAAGAAAGTTTTCCAATCACTAACTTAAACCTATTGTTGAATCGTACTCAACAGAATATGGAGGTACTTATGGCACAACATGTCAATCTGGTATTTCACAATAAAGTGATAGACGAAACTGCCATGAAACCACTTATTAGTAGATTAATAGATCACTTCGGAATGACATGTACATCACACATCTTGGATCAAGTAAAGGCTATATAAAATAGGTCAACCAGCAATAGAAAATTTTGGATTTTTAAAATATTTAATGAGGTAATAATTTGAGTCATTTTGATCATGAAAATATCCCATATGTACTGTTATCCTATGTTTAAACATGAAGGGATAGATAGAGAAATCAGATAATTTCTTAAATTAAACATGAAATAAATACAATGTTGAAATAATATAATTATGACAAAATATTTTTCCAAATGCTTACAAAATCTTAAACTTTGGCCAAAATTAAAAACTCGGCGTAACTTTTAACTTGTGCAATTTGAACAATTTCTTTTGGAGTAATCAATTTACACATTACTATTTACTAGTGAGTTGTCCGTCGAAATTCGATGGGAATTACCTTACTTTAATTTATAAGTACAAATCTACAAAAAATGCTTAATACTTGGTTAAAATTTAGTAATTCTTAATTGTTACTGTGGTGAAGCACGATGATGAATTGAAATAATAAGGCTAAGGTTGCAATCACGTGGACTCGTTTGTGATGTATGTGCTCATACCTTGTCAAACTCGGTCTAATTATGATTTTACTATTTATTCTTGTCTTAACTTGTGTAGCAATACTCGTTACAATACTTGGCTATCCATGTAAATAGAACTCGAACATCACAAAATAAAGAAATGTCGATAGATTGGGTACCCACTCATTAAACATTTTTCAACGCAAATCCGAATTTTATTACTCGGATTAAAAAATTAAAGGAACTTTACTATTAGTACTCATCCAACCTCGTTGGGTATATGCTAACTATCAACCCACTTGGTCATTTGAGTTTTAAAAAATTCGGGTTGTGAATTTCTAGTTCTATCTTTTCTTTATCGATCTATTTAGGTCTATCCGTCAATTTCAAGCTAAATTAATATTTTTGTCCTTTCGCTTCAATTAGGAATGACAATGGGGCTCGATCCCTCCATTAAACATTTCTACTGTAAATAAGAATTTATTTATTTGTACAAATCTCAAACATACCGAAACTTTGTCATTATATAATATAAGCAACTTGCTAATAAATTAAAATACTAATTCACATGATTTTTTTATAAAACTAATCAAATTTAGTTCTTACATACAGAGACATATGTTAGGGAAAAAAAATAAGATTCATTTGTAATAGATCAATTTGTGAGCTGACATAATAAAACAATATATATAACGCACAAGGCCAAAAGGTACAAAGTTGCATTATCTTCAAGTGATATAATTTTATAAATTATTGTAAATAAATGTTATGTGAAGGATAATCCCATGTAGAATAGAATATCACTTTATATTGGGGGGTATAAATTTGGGTTGCGGGCTTTCAGGTAACCTGGACTTGTCCCATAACCCGCCATTCATTGCGCACCCGCTATTCGAATCTTTTGGATTCGGAATGGGTTACGGAGTAGAGAATTCAAGTTGTGCTGAGTAACGAGTGATCCAATCCATCCTATACTCAATCAAACAAATGACATATTTTTATATTATTCTTATTCTTATTTATTTTATAATTAAACAAACAAAAATAGTTTAGTGTCTCTCACCCAGACCCTTAATCCTTAATTCTTTATCCCATTTCTCATCTCCCTTTGTCTCTCTTACCTCGCCACTTGAGCCTCTCTCAGTGTTATCGTTCCGTTATTCCTATTTGTTTGTTTAATTGCAATGTTTTAAACTATGTTTGTATATTATTTGTTTGACTTCGTTTGTTGAATATTTTATAATTTGGATCAGATTTGTTTATAGAAAAAAAATAGGAAGAAAACACATGGAAACAAAATTCCAAAAATATGGCTCATATTTTGTTTTTGTTTTTTTTACTAGGGTACGTGTGTGGGTATCCAATCCCGACCCGTGATAGACCCGGTGAGTATTGGGTACAATTTTTTAAAACGCGACGAATTTGGGTACTACATTTAGAGGAAATTTGGGCACAAGCACCCAAAATTTTGCGGGTCATGTACTCGATCCGTCTCGAATTTACATTCATACTTTACATATAACATTCGATATAATACTTTCCCATAGTCAATTAATCACAATTCATTTTTTAATATGATATATGTTGACTATGTTTATGCATTCGAATTGTAACAATTATACTACAATAAAGAAGAGTAATGGCCACATGCATGATTTATGCTAATACTCTATAAGCTACATGGGCACTGGGCATGTGATATAGTTTATGAATACACACAAATTGAAATTTGAGATAAATCCAAACAAAAATTCTTTAAAATTCCGCCTAGGCATATGGATGAATGTGGTGCTCCCGATCAATTAACTTATCCTTTCATGCATGTTCCACGCTCTTTATTTTTTTAGAAATGATCATTGCATAATCCATTGACAAATCTCATGATCACAAAACCAAAAATATGCAGTTAAATTATTAGATTTTAGTAAATTATTACATTTTAGTAAATCATGCATTAGCAGCCAAGACCTAATTAAGTGATCCAATAAAGGTGCCGAAAAATATGCATATTTTCAACCAACCACTTTATGCACACATATAGTATATGAGTATATATATTCATGCCTTCATTTTTCCTTCAACAAAGAGACAAACCTCGGTTAAGAATCCAAAATTCCAAATGGAAATTTTAAAATTAGCTCATGTTTTTTTCTTTGTGTTCTTTGATTCTTTGATTCTTTATTTTTGGGTGGAGTGTGTGTTTGAAATTGATTGTGATCATCTGAATTATATACTGTAGCAATAATAATTATAATAATAAAAAATAAATGAGAAATTTATTAATTAATTAACATAATTATTGATTTGTAACGGTTGAGTTTAATTGATTGATTAAAAAAATTACAGATTGATATTGATGATTACAATATCTCTCTGTATACAATTTTTTAAAGCAGAAACTGTATATAAAGAAGTTATTATACTTTATAAAATTTTAGATAAATATCAACGAAAATTTCTAAAAAAGCCACCTAGAATTGAGGATGATCCGGTGCCTCCAATCGACATACCTATTACTAATTAATTAATAAGAGTGACAAATACCAATAAAATTAATTTGAAAGTGTAAATAAAGTCTATTAATGAAAATTATTTACAAAAATGAAATATAAAAAAAAAAGCCTCAAATGTATATAATATATGCAATATAGCAATCAATCAATGAGAGTGTATATAATTTAGTCAAACTTATGTATGTAACATATGGGAAGAAATGAATTGATATCTATATACATGGTATGATTGACAATCATGAGTTGTATTAATTATTTTTGTAACATATCGTCTATTATGAATAAGTAGATTTATATTAATTATTAAATCATGTAGAAGACATATTAGAAACGGATGAATATTGGAGATTTTAGATAATAAACAAAGAAAAATTCTAACAATTGCTATGCTGCATGTGGAATTGTTAGGAATTTTTCTTTGTTTATTATCTAAAATCTCCAATATTCATCCGTTTCTAATATGTCTATCTACATGATTTAATAATTAATATAAATCTACTTATTCATAATAGACGATATGTTACAAAATAATTAATACAACTCATGATTGTCAATCATACCATGTATATAGATATCAATTCATTTCTTCCCATATGTTACATACATAAGTTTGACTAAATTATATACACTCTCATTGATTGATTGCTATATTGCATATATTATATACATTTGAGCTTTTTTTTTTATATTTCATTTTTGTAAATAATTTTCATTAATAGACTTTATTTACACTTTCAAATTAATTTTATTGGTATTTGTCACTCTTATTAATTAATTAGTAATAGGTATGCGATTGGAAGGCACCGGATCATCCTCAATTCTAGTGGCTTTTTTAGAAATTTTCGTTGATATTTATCTAAAATTTTATAAAGTATAATAACTTCTTTATATACAGTTTCTGCTTTAAAAATTGTATACAGAGAGATATTGTAATCATCAATATCAATCTGTAATTTTTTTAATCAATCAATTAAAACTCAACCGTTACAAATCAATAATTATGTTAATTAATTAATAAATTTCTCATTTATTTTTATTATTATAATTATTATTGCTACAGTATATAATTCAGATGATCACAATCAATTTCAAACACACACTCCACCCAAAAATAAAGAATCAAAGAATCAAAGAACACAAAGAAAAAAACATGAGCTAATTTTAAAATTTCCATTTGGAATTTTGGATTCTTAACCGAGGTTTGTCTCTTTGTTGAAGGAAAAATGAGGCATGAATATATATACTCATATACTATATGTGTGCATAAAGTGGTTGGTTGAAAATATGCATATTTTTCGGCACCTTTATTGGATCACTTAATTAGGTCTTGGCTGCTAATGCATGATTTACTAAAATGTAATAATTTACTAAAATCTAATAATTTAACTGCATATTTTTGTTTTGTGATCATGAGATTTGTCAATGGATTATGCAATGATCATTTCTAAAAAAATAAAGAGCGTGGAACATGCATGAAAGGATAAGTTAATTGATCGGGAGCAACACATTCATCCATATGCCTAGGCGGAATTTTAAAGAATTTTTGTTTGGATTTATCTCAAATTTCAATTTGTTGTGTATTCATAAACTATATCACATGCCCAGTGCCCATGTAGCTTATAGAGTATTAGCATAAATCATGCATGTGGCCATTACTCTTCTTTATTGTAGTATAATTGTTACAATTCGAATGCATAAACATAGTCAACATATATCCATATTAAAAAATGAATTGTGATTAATTGACTATGGGAAAGTATTATATCGAATGTTATATGTAAAGTATGAATGTAAATTCGAGACGGATCGAGTACATGACCCGCAAAATTTTGGGTGCTTGTGCCCAAATTTCCTCTAAATGTAGTACCCAAATTCGTCGCTGTTTTAAAAAATTGTACCCAATACTCACCGGGTCTATCACGGGTCGGGATTGGATTACCCACACACGTACCCTAGTAAAAAAAACAAAAACAAAATATGAGCCATATTTTTGGATTTTGTTTCCATGTGTTTTCTTCCTATTTTTTTTCTATAAACAAATCTGATCCAAATTATAAAATATTCAACAAACGAAGTCAAACAAATAATATACAAACATAGTTTAAAACATTGCAATTAAACAAACAAATAGGAATAACGGAACGATAACACTGAGAGAGGCTCAACGTGGCGAGGTAAGAGAGACAAAGGGAGATGAGAATGGGATAAAGAATTAAGGATTAAGGGTCTGGGTGAGAGACACTAAACTATTTTGTTTGTTTAATTATAAAATAAATAAGAATAAGAATAATATAAAAATATGTCATTTGTTTGATTGAGTATAGGATGGATTGGATCACTCGTTACTCAGCACAACTTGAATTCTCTACTCCGTAAACCCATTCCGAATCCAAAAGATTCGAAATAGGCGGGTGCGCAATGAATGGCGGGTTATGGGACAAGTCAGGTTACCTGAAAGCCCGCAACCCAAATTTATACCCCCCAATATAAAGTGATATTCTATTCTACATGGGATTATCCTTCACATAACATTTATTTACAATAATTTATAAAAATTATATCACTTGAAGATAATGCACTTTGGTACCTTTTGGCCTTGTGCGTTATATATATTGTTTTATTATGTCAGCTCACAAATTGATCTATTACAAATGAATCTTATTTTTTTCCCTAACATATGTCTCTGTATGTAAGAACTAAATTTGATTAGTTTTATAAAAAAATCATGTGAATTAGTATTTTAATTTATTAGCAAGTTGCTTATATTATATAATGACAAAGTTTCGGTATGTTTGAGATTTGTACAAATAAATAAATTCTTATTTACAGTAGAAATGTTTAATGGAGGGGATCGAGCCCCATTGTCATTCCTAATTGAAGCGAAAGGACAAAAATATTAATTTAGCTTGAAAATTGACGGATAGACCTAAATAGATCGATAAAGAAAAGATAGAACTAGAAATCACAACCCGATATTTTTAAAACTCAAATGACCAAGTGGGTTGATAGTTAGCATATACCCAACGAGGTTGGATGAGTACTAATAGTAAAGTTCCTTTAATTTTTTAATCCGAGTAATAAATTCGGATTTGCGTTGAAAAATGTTTAATGAGTGGGTACCCAATCTATCGACATTTCTTTATTTTGTGATGTTCGAGTTCTATTTACATGGATAGCCAAGTATTGTAACGAGTATTGCTACACAAGTTAAGACAAGAATAAATAGTAAAATCATAATTAGACCGAGTTTGACAAGGTATGAGCACATACATCACAAACGAGTCCACGTGATTGCAACCTTAGCCTTATTATTTCAATTCATCATCGTGCTTCACCACAGTAACAATTAAGAATTACTAAATTTTAAACCAAGTATTAAGCATTTTTTGTAGATTTGTACTTATAAATTAAAGTAAGGTAATTCCCATCGAATTTCGACGGACAACTCACTAGTAATAGTAATGTGTAAATTGATTACTCCAAAGAAATTGTTCAAATTGCACAAGTTAAAAGTTACGCCGAGTTTTTAATTTTGGCCAAAGTTTAAGATTTTGTAAGCATTTGGAAAAATATTTTGTCATAATTATATTATTTCAACATTGTATTTATTTCATGTTTAATTTAAGAAATTATCTGATTTCTCTATCTATCCCTTCATGTTTAAACATAGGATAACAGTACATATGGGATATTTTCATGATCAAAATGACTCAAATTATTACCTCATTAAATATTTTAAAAATCCAAATTTTCTATTGCTGGTTGACCTATTTTATATAGCCTTTACTTGATCCAAGATGTGTGATGTACATGTCATTCGAAGGATCTATTAATCTACTAATAAGTGGTTTCATGGCAGTTTCGTTACTATCACTTTATTGTGAAATACCAGATTGACATGTTGTGCCATAAGTACCTCCATATTCTGTTGAGTACGATTCAACAATAGGTTTAAGTTAGTGATTGGAAAACTTTCTTTTTTTCGGTCTTGATTCGCGTAGAAATTCCAGAACTATGGTTTTAGTTGAAGTGAAGAAGTCTACGTTCCTATATTGTAGGATTCTTTGGACTACTAGTTAGTAGTTAGATACCATATCATATGAACAGGCCTGAGAAGACCCTTGTATGGCTTCTTCAATTTCTCGATGAAGAGAAATACGACCAACAGTGGTTCGAATGTATAGAAAAAGATTTTTTTTTTGCACTATTGTGTAAGAGCATCCACAACTTTTGAGCCCTCTTAGGGGTGTGATGGGTTGTGGACCCCAGATTGGTGCCTCTTACCTGCAATGGAGGTGGTTTGATAGGGGTGTGATAAAATTAATTTGAAATGATGAATAAAATTTTTAGAAAAACAAAAAATAGATTAACATTAACTGAAAAATTACATTAATTTAAATAAAATGACTACAATAATTAAAATGCAAAAATTAAATTAATTAAAACAAAAGCTATTCCTCCACCCGTACAGGTCCAAATCGCATACAGAGGTGATCGATCAAATAATTTGTGAGGTGGTGATGCATTCGTTTATCCTAAATTGGCGGACCTCTCGAGATATTTCTCAAAAACAAATAGGATGCTGTTTGCCGTGGTTGTGAACAACTATTTGAGCTCTCGGCATCTTCGTCGTCTCCAATTCAATGCACAGCTCCTTCGTGTTCGATAATCTTGTTGTGCATAGGAATGACAATAATACCTCGAGGGCCTGTATCCTCGCGGAGTACCCGCCCCTATATGGAGCGAGTATTGGGGGTCAATATTTCGGAGATGGGGTAGGGACGGGTATGAATTTCTATACCCGATCGGATGTGGGGCGGGTACGGAGATATAGATGTCACGCCTCGAATATTTTTT